>CM060635.1:20346796-20386796 GCA_030578275.1 Meda fulgida | reverse complement strand
GAACCTCCGATTCCCGCGGGTCGACCTTCGGGTGGCCCGCGAGTTTCGGTTGAAGCTACAGAGGAAGACGCTATAGCTGTCTGTAGCAGCATCACAAGGTGGGCTTGATTCTTCCGGAAGTGAAGATTCAGCGCAGCTGCCACCTTCCGGTGTGCATACGGCTGTGCCTGAGTCGGATCCGGAAATGACGGCCATGCTTTCCCGGGCAGCCGCGAGCATCGGTCTAGAGTGGAGGCCTCCACCCTGTCTCGCTCGCTGGTCTCATCCGCCTTTCCTCCCCTCGATGAGGCGGCCGCCCGTGGGTACACTGGGCTTCCTCCGGTTGAACGCTCTGTTGCGATGCAACTGTGTCCTCAGAGTGCTTCTTCTCGGGGCGAGCCTAAGCACCCATCCAAGGCCTGTAGATTTTCGTTATCTATGATAGCGAAGTCTTACAGAGCGGCGGGACAGGCGGCTACCTCTCTGCATGCTATGGCCACTCTGCAGGTGTACCAGGCCCAGATGCTCAGAGACATGCACGAGGGCAGGACAGACCCAGGGCTCTTCAATGAGCTGCGTGCCGCAACCGACCTCGCTCTCCGGGCGACGAAGGTAGCCACGCGCTCCCTCGGTCTGGTGATGTCCACTGCGGTGGTCCAGGAGAGACACCTGTGGCTGAACCTGGCTGACATGCGGGATTCCGAGGAGACTCGTCTGCTCGATGCGCCCCTGTCCCAGGCCGGCCTCTTCGGCGGCGCAGTTGAGGATTTTGCCCAACAGTTCTCAACTGCACAGAAACAGACTGAGGCCATCAAACATATTCTGCCCCGCCGACCCGCTGCTGCCTCGACGTCGGCCGGGCAGACGCCTCAGCCTGTTTCCCGCCGAGGGCGCCCTCCTAAGGCTCCCGCCCCTCCCGCTCGGCCAAAGCAGCAGCCTTCACCCAGGCCCTGTCGCGGAGGAAGCCGTAGGAAGGCGCCACAGCCCTCTCCAGCCCCGCCCCCTGCCAAGCGCCAGGCCAAGCGGCGCTCCTGAGACGGGCTGCTCAGGGATGATGATTGTTTCCCAGGAGATGGTAGCAGGACCACTCCTTCCCCCGGTGGAGGGCCGGGGGAGAATCTTTTGTTCTCCACTCCCCGCTGCTCAACCACGGGTGGGCAGCACCCTAATGTGGTTAAAGAAAGAGACAATCCCCTCATCCCTGAGCACACAGAGTTCTCGGACGACATAGAGCGCCGCCCACAAGCCGTGCTCTCCTTCGTCCCCCTCTGTCCCAGAGTCGGTTGACACGGTTGAGGTCCGGCTTCTACAGCCCTTACTTCATTGTCCCCAAGAAAACCGGTGGGTTACGACCAATCCTGGACCTGCGCGTACTGAATCGCTCCCTTTACAGGATGCCGTTCAAAATGCTCACCGCCAAACGCATTTTCGAATGTGTTCGGCCTCAGGATTGGTTTGCAGCGATCGACCTGGGCGACCTGGGCGACACCGAACACACTCGCCAGATTCTACAATCTCCGAGTGGAGCCAGTGTCCTCTTATGTACTCGCTTCAACTAGCTAGTACCGGACCCGCTCAGGTGTCTTCGCTTGCTCGCCATTTCCCTCCACGGACTGGATTCGTGCGATATTCTGCTCAGGTTAGCTTCTCCGCAAGCCCTGAGTTCCTCCAGCACCCCTGATGCTAGCGCCAGTGTCTATTGCCTGGGCGTCGGCTAGGTGCCTCCCGTGTGCATGGTCCCTCCCCGGAGCTATCCCCACACGTGTATTTCCACTGTAAGCCTCTCTGAGCATGTGTCTTTCCCTCGGCAAGCCACCTTGCCACCCCTGAGGTTGAAATATTCCACCTGCGGCTGGACACCTCAGAGTTTCTCCATATGTTTCCTTCGGGTCATATGTGTATCCACTTCCGCTGTACCGCGGGGATCGCCTGAGTTCAGTCTTGGCTCCTCAGCGAAGAAACATAACTGCATGTTGCCGGCGTCCTCCTTATATACCCACGAGGTGGGGCGGAGTTACGTCATGCAAATTCCGCAGACCCATGGCATTTCTTTGCCATTGGCTCGTTTTTAAATACTCGAAGCTGATAGGCTTTCTATGCGAAACCCCATTTGTCGTCATCCGACGTAACGTCTCCGTTCCCTACTCAGGGAACGAGGGTTACATACCTAACCGAGACGTTTTCTCATGAGGTCGGATTGAAAAATCACTGTAATTTTAGTTTGTTCCACACAAATCTGTTATAAAGCTTCAGAAGACATAAGGCGAATTTCAAACGGCATCCTTGATAGGCATTTGGAGAAGAGGATGCCATTTGTAAAAGCGTTCCAAACAAAAGTGAACAACTGAATCCCTTTACGAAAGACCCCTCCACAGGCCCGTTAGCGAAGGGAACATACAATGGTCACTTCAAGGAAGTAATTTAATAATTTATGGTCATGTCCTGCATGCCCTTCAGAGTGAGTATAGGGCATAGGGATTGCCCATAGTATAAAAGTAATTTGAACTCTTTAATGATACTTTTATGGTGCTTGCTTGTTATTTTTGTAGCTCAAAAACAGCCTCAGTCTCTGTTCACTTTCATTACACTGAAAAACAACAACAATATTTTACTCAGAAGTTGCTAATAAATTTCACAAATAATTACAAAGGAACGTCGGGTAACACATTGAATTAAACATGAAATATTTTTTTCTTGTAAAATATGCTCCAATAATGTTTTTTACAACTTTGATGTTACATGAACATTCAGTGCATTTTTCAAAAACTCTCCAAAAAGCCATGTGAGTTTGAAATGGTATAACTCACAGGTTAATAAATGACAGAAATGTCATTATTAGTTGAATTGAGTGGGATCTGACACCCCCATATACTGTAGTGTAGCTACATAAAGCATTCCGTCCCTGATTAATGTGTAGTAGAGTTATAATGTAACCTCAATGTCCTATATTTAAATCTGATTACATTTGTGGATGTCAGCATACATGTTGTGTTACCTCCACATGCTCGGACATCCCAGATCACATGACAAAGGGAGTGAAGCAGGACGTTACTTTGGCTTGTTAATGTCCACAGAAATGGCCTGAAGAGTCAACAAGAGCTTCTCTCTTCTTGTCTGTGTTGATGTGAGTAGACATGAGAGGGAGATTGGGCCAGCTATATCATTGTACTGACAGGGTTTGTCCACAGTTCTGGGGAAGAGAGAGTCATTCACATAATGCATTCAGTCCTGTTTTGGATGCGGTGTGCTGAGATGCCAAGTAAATCAGAGCACTTTGCCATGCTGTCACAAAAGAGGCTGCTTTAGACAAATGTCCTCTGATGATATATCATACCGGCTGTTTTCAGGTGGTTTAGATGCTTTTTGAAATCTTTCAACTGAATATCTTAAACCACATGCTTGTGGATATTGGAAGGAAAATTACAACAAAAAAAGTGACCATGAAATCAAAATTAAAATGTTTTAATGGAATATTGAGGTATTTATTATAAATGATTTAATTGTGGACATCATTATTGTTTTTTTTTCTTTTTTTAATTCATGTTCACTCGTAATCTTTAAACAAAATGGCTTCCCCTCTTCTCTGATGACGTGTACTGGTGCGAGGGCGGGACAACCTGTCACTCACATGGCATCACAGCAATAGCAAACCACAACCATCCAATCAATTCCCAATGGGCAAAATCAAGTCAATACCCTACATTTCTTTTTTGCTCGAGAAGCCCTTTTACTCGGATATAGGCTACTTCACAAAAGAGAAGAAAAAGACATTCGCAACTTCTGTTTTATGGTTTAATGAACCAAAAGCATTTACAGTAATAGGATGTAGTTACATTTTTATAATTCTCATCACTATTTACGCTTTGGGACTCACTACTTGTCCTCAATACTTTGGCTGACTGATTCTGTCCCCAAATTTTTATGAAATTTTGGTTTGATAAAATACATGTTTAGCTTATTTTTAAAGCAAAAATGAAACCAATTGACCACATTTTAACCTTTTAGTTGCTAATTTGTGCATTTATCCACTGACCTACAAAATTAGACAGACAGCGGCCCACTTAAATTGTTCAGCAAAAACAATTTCTCCCTCAAAATCACTGTGTAATATAAGTTTTATGTTGCAAAATACTCTAACCCACTATTAGAATTGTTATTTTAACGATTATTGGACATTTCCAACCAGTTTACATTTGACAGTAAAGGGTCGTGTTAATTTTTTTGAGAATACAATTTTTTTTGCACCATCTACCCCCTGCCCATGGTATATGATGGGATTTCATGACTTTCCGATATCATCACTGTACTATAGTACCGCCAGAGTACTTCTTCATATGGGATGGCAACCAGACTGGGTTTCCATTTCTTGGAGAGGAAGAGGGTGTGAGAGAAAAAGTGGGAGCAGCGAGCGAATGAATGTGTTGATTATGGCAGTATATAATGGTAATTATCGTCACACTTCAGTGCTGGAATGGATCCACAGACTTGAGACTCAAATGAGATAACTAGGAGAGTCAAGGGCTTAGAGATCACAGCTGAGAGCTAGCGGAGCACATTAGTAGGCAAATGTACAGGAACTAACAAATTGACATGTTCACAATATAACACTAAGACAGTTCCTGTGCAAGGATTAGTAAAAGAAAAAGATACACTTAAAGATAATGAGAGAGTGTATTGTGAAAGAAACCCAAATATAGAAGATGTATTCATATGAGTACATCCACTATATTTTATATGAGTATACAGAAGGCTCAAAGACAGTGACGGATTCACAGAGAATAAATTGCTCTGCTGATTGTTGTTTATTTGCACATGCTATCAACGTTGTTTCCATTTATAAAAAAGAATCAGGTAATGTCATACCTAAATTATTATTAAATTATAGTGCTGGAAGAAATTGAGCAATTTACCAGGTTAGGGTTTTGCTGTAAAAAACAAAAAAAAAAACAAAAAAAATATTGTTCGATTATAAATAATTCAGGCAGAAATTCACAGTTAAAACGGCAACAATGTTTCAGGTATTATGGGATGGCATTTTAATGCCTGTATATTTTACAACTTACAATCAGTTTAGCACACCGGTCTAAATAATTTTAATAATAATTTTTAAATAAATTTTATTCAGAAAATATATGAAAGGACGTTTTAAAAAGGTTTCTTAAAAATAATAAAAAAAAATTATATCATATATTAAAATGAAAGATTCTGTAAATGTGATTATTACTGTTATATATATATATATGTTTTTGTCTATTGATTGTTTTTTAAGACAAAATTGTAAGATTATTGTAAACAATGTATTGAATAATTTTTTTTTTTTTTAATTGAAATACTTGAATAATTAATTATTTTTTTTAATTGAAAAACTGTTGTTTGCCATAAATATAGCCATCTCTGTTGATATGGCGTTAAATCATAAATAAATGAATACATGAACTAAATAACATTAAATATAACAGAACAGCCTAAAGCACATAACTCATGAAAAAAAAATTGAGAAAAAAAAAAGATACATATACATATACATATTCATGCAGAGACTTCAAGTAATGTTTAATTATACTTTATATAAATAGTTAAAATGTAGTTAAATTATATTTTAATAATTCTGTTAATTTTAATAATTTACTGGAGAAGTACTATACAGATACAGCTTATACAATAAACTAAATGATACGGTAATTCATACTTTTCGCTTGCAAAAACCTTAAATTTTACTGTATTTTATTGTAAGATTACAATGCAATGTGAAATCATTTAAAAGTGTTCACTGTATATAGTGGGGTAACTTACTGCTTGCAAATTAACAGTTTTTTACTTCATAATCCTTTCCATAAAACATTAGGTGTAGGTTATGGATGATGCATCAGACTACCATGATCAAGCATATTTAACTGTACGACTGCACTGCAATAAATCAACACTTTACAATGCAGAAACTACACTTGACTGCGTCTAGATATATATGAGCATTATAATGCTTATCATTTCATGAAACTGCATCCAAACATCTCTTTTAAATAAAATTCTTTCTCTATACAGGGAGTAATCTAAAGCAAATAGCACAGCGTTTAAGTGCATTTAAGCCCCATTTCCATAGAACATGCATGTTTGCGCTTAAAAGAGGATCAATTCTTCATTTAAATAGCGCTGATTACACTGTTTTGCGGTTGGTTAGTGAATAAGACGCAGGAGTTTGCGCTAAAATACAGCATGCCACAACTGTTTAATGAATCCACCCCAGTGTGTTCAAATGTAATGGAACTCCCCCCATAAGCAATGTATTTTTCAGCAAAGAACGCAAGGGTGTTGGAGGCACACTAACAAGCAGTTCATCTAATGAGGGTTTCTGAGGCGGCGACACACTGCAGAGAACATTAAGAGAGATATGAGCAATTTGAGCACATCAGCTAAATTGAGGAAACAATGGTGAAATCCAGACCTGAAAGGATGTAACCGTGCCTTTGGAGAGTTACAATGTTCTGACAGGAGTTTCATTTTAGATTTTATTCTGACGCTTTATCCTCCTGTCTTACAACAATGATAGGGTGATGTACATCACTTATGATAGGTGAACAGAGGGCAAGAACCCGTCTAGCTTTATGACAGCTGATGCTGTACTCCAACTGCAGCCTAACTGAAACTCCTTGAAGCCTAGTAAACTGGTCAACCATAAGCGTTCTCGAACTCCCCATTGCACAGAACATCAAAATCATTGCACAAAAGATGGTAAGCAATCAAATTGAAAGGGCTGCGCTCCTCATTTAAAGTCAGAAATGCCCTTGTTCTAGCTTGCTCACATCTAGCGCATTCAAACAGAATAAAATGACCTCCACTATACGAACTGCCTCCAAGAACCTCTGTTCAAAGTTTCAACATCAAAAAGAGCTCCAAAATTGGCTGAAGTGTGTGTGATTGGAAGATGAAGCGCAGTCATGTCAAATATTGCGTTTATAATTTAGATGTTTCTCCTGTGTCTTCCAGCTAGCATGGAAAGTGTTCAAAGTTTTATGCGGGTTTGGAACATCTCTCACTGTTATGTGTAGCATTTTGAGTAGAGACATTAGAAGTGTGAAATATACAACCATGGCTCAATGGAAAAATGTTCCATTTCTGCTAAATTACATTACGTTGCTTCGTGCATGTTTTGCGACACTTTCAAAGTGAAATGTCCAGTGAGTGGTGCTAAAAGTGCATTCGGTTTTATACAAATTAGATGAATGTATAATTGGAAACATGCATCGCGGTTTGGAAACGAAATGTTAAGTTAGTGGAGCTAAAAGGTTAACCGATTTTGAAAATAATGGACCAACTGCCGATAGTGTTAACTAAAGCAGGCAAGATAAGATAAAAACATTTATGCTGAAGTAACAATGCCATTTTAACTTGTTTCCCCAAGTCTTTGAGCTCTTTTATTGACAGGTGAGCTACCAAGCAAGTTTACCTGGCAACAAAAGCCACATACAGTATGAAGCTGGATGTGTGATGTAGACATTAAAAAAAGTATTACTTTAAATATCATGCACTATAGTAAAAATGTTTTTAGGTCATAACATAGAATTGTGCAAGAAAATAAGTCTCTGTCAATCGATAATCTGCCCTGTAATCATAACGAGACAATGAATAAAGGTTGCTGCGGTTTTACTACCTCCATTTCAGCTGGAAACTATATTGAATAATAAATGTTTTTTTGTGTTTTGCAATACTGTATGCTGAGACACATTTATCTAATGAGTTAGCTCTTTTCGCTAATGCTACATCGTTAAGCTAAAGCTAACTCGAACAGCTTGCTAATTTTCTTTAAAAGCCTGCTGTGTTGTGGCTTGTTTATTCAAGAGGATTATGTACAATTTTGGGATGAAATTATATTTATTCATCTGTGTGTGACCGATTGTGTGATTGCGCTAGTCAGGCATTGTGCTCAAATAAGTGTATGTTTGGGGCGCGGTGCCCATTAGTTAGATGCAAAGGCCTGGTTATTAGCACTCATCCCATGATGATTTCAGTCTCCTGCAGCTTTATTCCCCTTCACTGGCTAAATAAATGCTAAAGCTAAAATCTCTCAATAACACTAGCACAGTCGTAGCAGTATCTGTTCACAGGCAACTGTGTTCAATTAGCCTCTCGCAAGGGTTTCTCTTATGGAAGCTAATGACATGCAAAGCTGCTCTCTTAAAAGTTTTCCCCTGATTAGGGAATGCACAGCAAATGCTTCTTTAATTAGTTTTTGTGGCAGCAATCAATGCTCTCTCCAGTGGTCGAGAAGCTAATGCAAGAGTGCTTGTCTGAGGTTAGCGTTCCCTGATGCATATTTTCAATTGTTTTTATAACTCTGCTCGCGTGTATTGAGGGGTTACGCAGTCATACACACACAGATCAGCACACACTGCTTTCTCACAATCTTATTTGTTCTCTGAAAAGGTTAGCGCCTTCCGCTAGAACCAATTACACGCGAAAACGCTGCTGTTAACAGAGGCAATCATTAAAACATAACCTTCTGCATGCCAACATTTTTATACATTACAGGCTGTTTTCAAATGATGGATCCAATCGTACTGCTTTTTTTTTTTTTTTTTAAGATTGTGGTGTTTCAGAAATAAAACAATCCAGGCAGTAGGCTATATCCTCTTTGGGAGCTCAGTCTTTACAATTTGAAGGAACTGAGATAAAAACAAGCATTGGCCAAGCTTTCCTCAGGCCAGAATAGCAAATGTGGAAGGATCTGAATGCCTCCGGAGCACATGTGCTGTCAGGACAGCAGTTTACGTGACAAAGGTCAAACCCATCTCATTAGAATAACAGTTTGCGCTGTGGGGCAAGACAGAAACTTTCAAAACGTTTTTTTTTAAATAATGAGATACATGCAGTCCCATTGTGATACTTTTATCTTTACCTCCGTTGATTAGAGAACCGGCACACTGACCAGGGTTTGAAGACACAAGGCGAGAGAGCCCATGGTCACAGTGACCTGGGAGGGGGTCAAGCAAGACTAGCACATGCACTACAGCACTATTAGGACACGATTCGTTTTCTAAAAGATGTTATATTTATTGACAATGGACATTTGTGATTTAATTTGTTGAATCAGGCTGGAAGGGGATCTCTGTAGTTTGGCATTTATTCAATTTTCTAAACATTGTCAAACTTTTTGTCATATTAGATCACATTAATGTTGGCAGGAAATGAAAGTTGCAATTGCCATTTCTTCCATATTGTGACATATTCTTAGTTAAATGGCTTCTGGAACAAAACATTTAGGGCAGAACTAGACTTTGTCCATCGGCAATTTATTACATTGTTGAAAGTGTTGTATGCTAATTGCTCCAATCTCATGCGAGTGACAGTTTGCTGGAAGAGCAGAGATTTCGGGGTCATTTACACTACACCATTTTCAGCTAAAAACAGAAAACTTTTTATGCATTTTGGTTGTTCATTTTCACGACAACTGTGTTTTGGGGGCCTGAAAACACAAACTTTTCAAAACAGGTTTCAAAGTGTTTTAAAGTCTCTGTGTAAACTACAAACTACGGTGACATTATGCTTATGCGTATTATGTGTTCAGTCTAAAGGAGTGTAGTCTTTCTTTACAAAGTGACATTGCCAACTACTGGCCTGGCATGATAATATTCATTTTCGTGGATCCATGTGAACGGGGTTCTTTTTGACAACATTGACAACATACCCTTACTTTTGATCTTAAACTAATATAACCTATTATAAAATTATTATGGGTGTGATTATTATATGGTGAAAATGTGCTAATCTAAACAAATAAGTGAAATAAGTTAAGCTTTTCAATGTTTATTGTGTAAAAAAAATCTTCTTTGCCTTAATAAAGTATACAGAAAATGAATATTAATCAAAATGAATAGTAACAAAATAATAATGGATACAAAACTGCTATGAAATGTGCATCACTATACTTGTTAGTGAACCGCCCATAACCCCCCCCGACTATACTTCTTGACAATGTTAAATCCAAAGGTCCAAATGTGCCTATAGTTGAAGAATCACCTCATATATATATGGCTGAAATATTAAGAGCATTATGCTAGTATACTATTCTGAATTCATTTTTTTATTAACAGGAGTGTTTGTTATCTGTAAGTGGGTGCTTTGAAAGGTCAAGTGCTTTGGATGCCTGCATCATGAAAACAATTGAAATAATTTATTTGCAATATAATTATAGTAATAAGAATATAATTATGCAAAGGAATTAAGATTTCATGGAGGAACACCCGAGTCGAAAAACACTCTGTAATTAGCCCTGTCATTTTTTACCACAGCTGTGTAAGAATAGCTCTGACATTAACCCTACGTTTGTGAAATGCCACATTTACCTGACCTCCTCAGGGAAAACTAGTCCCATCCAAATACAGCTGAGGTGTGACAAGCACTTCCACACCATTGTTGTGTGCTTTAAGCACTTTAGAGGCACAAACTCACCCACATGCTCACATGAAAGCACATATTGACATCCACAGTCTTCCCAATAACTCATCAGGAAATCAAGCAAATGAGTGAAACTTTGCTCCCCACTGTGTGATTTTGTGTGTGTGGTGTGTCAGATGGTAGCAGAACGTAGGTGATTCCTGGACTGCATCCAGATGGCTGCTGGGTCAGGGAGGATACTCTCCAGATGGTCAGGTAAGACAACACACACACAAGCTGCAAACTGCAAAAATACGAGGAACAAAACAAGTAGGCCTATCAGTGGCTAATTTTCAGGAACTGGGACATTTTAGAAGTATCAAACATCAGGCAATTAGACAGAAGCGAGTTTTTGAGTAGCATATTGTGACGTTAATGCACAGACGCACCATTAAACCTATCATCCGTGTCTAGCCCCCGGCTCATGTTGTGCTCTTCAGACATACTGTCTCCCAGCAGGAGATCCTCTGCAGTATTCTCCCCACAGCCAGATCTCCCATAATCACACTCCGAGCTCTAACCCCTCAACACTCCAACAAATGGTGTTTCACATTACCACAAAACAATACATCAGCTTATGTAATGATTTAGCTTGGAGTCACAACGGCAATTCAAACCTATAGTGACTATACGGTGTACGGAACAGAGTGGGTATTCTAGCTTTCTTCCAAAACAGCTTCACAAGGAACAGCCCTCTAAGACAGACATAAAGGCACCTGTATGCACGTTTCATATGGATGACATAATCTGAGAATATTTGTTTTCCACTTGAATTGGCTGACAATAGCTTGACATTTCAAGCTTTCTATAGATATATTTCTCATGTCTGTGAGGCAAGTATACAGCTTTTTTTGATGCAGACCGAGACTGAGACAGCAGAAAGCGCACCCTGTTTGTTTTCTTATTTTTACAAAGGCACAACTTTTTCTTGTTATTGTGAGTTCACACAAACAAAAGTAGACCCTTCACATTCACTCTTCTTTCGAATGACGTATTACTCTTATCTGTATGACCAAAAAATGACAAAGTATTTCAAGTTGTTTCTGTTATCAGGAAAAAGTGATGGCATGCAGAAAGCGTGCTATACTTTAGCTTCCACACTCCGCACAAACACTTGGATATGTGCCTAATAATAGCGCACATTTATCTCGGTTAACATTAGAGGGAGTGGCACAGTAACTTACATGTTTCAAATGATAAGCCATATTGGTGGTCGATTGATGATAACTGAACTTTTGGATTTCCTGCCCGACATAGCTGTGTCCTAATTCAGGTGCTGCATCCTTTGAAGACAGCGTCCTTCGATGTGAGCGGCCGACACGGCCTTCGAAGGACGCACTCAGACTCGTTTAAAGGGGAAAGTATTGCCGGTTACGTCACTGCAGCGCGGCGAAAGTTGTTACAATTTGAAGGTCCTTCGAAGGCTCCTTCAACATGTGGCCTGCAAATGCATCCTTCTTTTCCTGTGAATGCAGGATACATCAGAAGGATCCTTCGCAGCCTTGCCTACCCCAGAATTCATTGCGAGCTGGAGACGAAACTGACTTTTTACACATGGATATTAGATTTTGATATTAGATATTGTTTCAAAAAATGTAAACAGAATATAATAGAAACACAAAAAATATGTCTTATAGATCAGGGATAGGCAATGTTGTTCCTGGAGGGCCGCTGTCCTGAGTTTAGCTGTTTTGGGTTTTTTTTCATGTTAAAATATTTTATGGTTTGATTTTTGAGTATGTGAGTTAATTTAATTTATTCTTCCCTCTTTCTGAGAACATCTCAGAGACATGGCAGCCCATGCCTGAGTCAGCCCTGCAAACCTGTTAGTGGACAGTGGAAATATGCACTCATCCCAGATGATGTCCCTCCAGCAGAGGCCTACCAGTGTCTCTATTGTGCAGCTAATCCCAATCCAGCAGCACCACCAGGATCTCCTGCTCAGCTCAATAAAAGTCTACAGAATTTTTTTTCTTCCAATCTGTTTTATGTATAGGCCTGCTGTTAATTTAAACTTTTAGAATTTTGTTTTTCATATATTTAACGTAACTTATCTTGTAAAAAGTGGGCTACTGTATAAGTAAAAATGTAGCCTGTAGAACAATTTATTTTGTTTCATTTACAAATTAATTGACAAAAATAAATGTACAGAATAATTTCATTACATTTACAAGTATTTAAATATATTATAAAGTATTACATTTACTTTATAACTTGCATTACAAAAATAAACAATGCAAATACATTATTTTTTGTTTCATTTGCAAATAGAACTTACATAAAAGTAATGTAGACGATTGTTACATTTACAAATTTAATTTCAAATAACCAAAGGTTTATTTCTCTACCAATCTGTCAAGAAGAGAAAACAATCGTCTCGGTTAAGTATGTAACGTCTCGGTTACTTATGTAACCCTCGTTCCCTGAGTAGGGAACGGAGACGTTACGTCGGATGACGACGAATGGGGTTTTGCTTAGAAAGCCTATCAGCTTCGAGTATTTAAAAACGAGCCAATGGCAAAGAAATGCCATGGGTCTGCCGAATTTGCATGACGTAACTCCGCCCCACCTCGTGGGTAGAAAAGGAGGACGCCGGCAACATGCAGTTATGTTTCTTCGCTGAGGAGCCAAGACTGAACTCAGGCGATCCCCGCGGTACAGCGGAAGTGGCAGGAAGACCTAATGTCTCCGTTCCCTACTCAGGGAACGAGGGTTACATACGTAACCGAGACGTTCCCTTTCGTTGTCACTCCGAGTTACGTCGGATGACGACGAATGGGGTTACCAGTCTAATCACGCCACCTTCACAGCTGTCTTCCAGTGCCCTGCGTAAATCTGAGCCCTCGATATATGTTAGGACGAAGGACCCCTATTTAACACAGGAATACCAAGGTACACTGGGAATCATATCCCATAGCTTTAGAGGAAATATGCAATTATCACCAACCCAGTGGAGAATACACATATGACCCGAAGGAAACATATGGAGAAACTCTGAGGTGTCCAGCCGCAGGTGGAATATTTAAACCTCAGGGGTGGCAAGGTGGCTTGCCGAGGGAAAGACACATGCTCAGAGAAGCTTACAGTGGAAATACACGTGTGGGGGTAGCTCCGGGGAGGGACCATGCACACGGGAGGCACCTAGCCGACGCCCAGGCAAAAGACACTAGCGCTAGCATCAGGGGTGCTGGAGGAACTCAGGGCTTGCGGAGAAGCTCACCTGAGCAGAATATCGCACGTATCCAGTCCGTGGAGTGGAATGGCGAGCAAGCGAAGACACCTGAGCGGGTCCGGTACTAGCTAGTTGAAGCGAGTACATGAGAGGACACTGGCTCCACTCGGAGATTATAGAATCTGGCGAATGTGTTCGGTGTCGCCCAGCCTGCAGCTCTGCAGATGTCTGCTAGCGAGGCGCCATGCGCTAGAGCCCAAGAGGATGCCACACTCCGGGTGGAGTGGGCAGTCACACCAAGGGGGCACGGTCGACCTTGCTGCTGGCATGCCAAAGCAATGGTGTCCACTATCCAGTGAGACAACCTCTGCTTCGAGAGAGCCTTTCCCTTCAGCTTCCCACCATAACAGACAAAGAGCTGGTCTGAGGTCCTGAAACACTGCGTCCTGTCTACATAGGCGTGGAGAGCGCGTACTGGACAGAGCAGTGCCAAGGCTGGGTCTACCTCCTCCGAGGGCAGCGCTTGCAGGTTCACCACCTGGTCCCGGAAGGGAGTGGTAGGAACCTTGGGCACATATCCAAGCCGGGGTCTCAGGATCACGTGAGAGTAAGCCGGCCCGAATTCCAGGCACGCTTCGTCAACGGAGAATGCGTGCAGGTCCCCGACCCTCTTGAGAGAGGCCAATGCAACCAGGAGCGCTGTCTTTATTGACAGGAACTTAAGCTCCACTGATTGCAGAGGCTCAAAGGGAGCACTCCGCAGGGCACTTAAGACCACTGAGAGGTCCCAAGAGGGAACGAGAGGAGAACGAGGAGGATTCAGCCTCCTCGCCCCCCTCAGGAAACTGACGATCAGGTCGTGCTTCCCTATGGACTTACCTTCCACGAAGTCGTGGTGAGCGGCAATAGCGGCAACATAAACTTTGAGGGTGGAGGGAGACAGCCTTCGCTCCAACCCATCTTGAAGGAAGGAAAGCACAAAACTGATCGAACACCTCCGGGGGTCTTCTCGGCGAGAAGAGCAAAGGGTTTGACGAAGAGGTTCCACTTCAACGCATAGGCGTGCCTAGTGGACGACGCTCTAGCGGAAGTGATGGTAACTCAAACCTGTCTCGCCCCGTCCAGGAGCCACACGTGGAGGTTCCAGAGATCGGGACGAGGGTGCCACAGGGTGCCCCGTCTCTGAGAAAGGAGGTCCTTCCTCAGAGGAATTGGCCAAGGAGGTGCTGTCGCGAGGAGCACTAGTTCGAAGAACCAAGTCCGGGTGGGCCAGTATGGCGCAACCAGAAGGACCTGCTCCTCATCCTCCCTGACCTTGCGCAAGACCTGCGCAAGAAGGCTCACTGGGGGAAACGCATATTTGCGGCCCCGCGGCCAGCTGTGCGCCAGCGCATCCGTGCCGAGCGTGCCCTCGGTCAGAGAATAATACTGGGCGCAATGGGTCGAGTCGTGGGAGGCAAACAGATATATCTGTGCGTCCCCGAACTGGTCCCAATTCAGCTGGACTGACTGGGGATGGAGTTGCCATTCTCCAGGCAGGGGCTGAAGCCATGACAGCTCGTCGGCAGCACGGTTCAGGGCTCCGGGAATGTAAATGGCACGAAGGGACCTCAGATGCCTCTGACTACATAAGAGGAGGTGGCGGGCGAGTTGCGACATACGTCACCACGGCTGCAGATGCCATATGCCCCAGGAGCCTCTGAAAAAGTTTCAGTGGAACCGCACTCTTGCCCTGTATTTGTCTCAGACAAGTCAGCAGTGACTGCGCGCGCTCGCTCGTAAGCTGCGCGGACATGGCGACCGAGTCGATGACCATACCGAGAAAAGAGATCCTCTGCACGGGGCAAAGTTTGCTCTTCTCCCAGTTGACCCGAAGGCCCAGACGAGCTAGGTGCCGGAGCACGAGGTCCCTGTGTTCGCAAACCTGGTCTCGAGAGTGAGCTAGGATTAGCCAGTCGTCGAGATAGTTCAGGATGCGAACCCCGTGAACCCGAAGGGGAACAAGGGCTGCCTCGACGACCTTCGTGAAGACGCGAGGAGACAGGGCTAGCCTGAAAGGGAGAACCGCGTACTGGTATGCCTGCCCCTCGAAAGCAAACCGGAGGAACGGTCTGTGTCGAGGAAGAATGGAGACATGAAAGTAGGCGTCCTTCAGGTCGATCGCTGCAAACCAATCCTGGGGCCGAACACATTCGAAAATGCGTTTGGCGGTGAGCATTTTGAACGGCATCCTGTGAAGGGAGCGATTCAGTACGCGCAGGTCCAGGATTGGTCGTAACCCACCGGTTTTCTTGGGGACAATGAAGTAAGGGCTGTAGAAGCCGGACCTCATCTCGGCTGGAGGGACAGTCTCGATTGCACCCTTCGCCAGCAGGGTGGCAATCTCTGCTCGCATGATGGGGGCATTGCCACCGACCAAAGTGGAGCTCCCCTGTAGCGGGGAGGAGACCGTGCGAACTGAATCGCATAGCCGAACCTGATGGTGCGGGCGACCCAGCGGGACAGTTGGGGGAGCTCTAGCCAGGCTCCCAAGAACTGAACCAGCGGGGTCATGCGGACCACAGGCGTCTTCCCGGAGGGGCAGCGAAGCGGAGTAGCTGGCCCGGACGTGGACGGCATAGCGATCCGGTGTGGGGGCGCAGTTAACATCCGCGCCCTGACAGAGGAGGCCAGGGAAGGACCAGCGTTCCACGGGGGCCTGCTCTGCCAGGGGTCTGGCGACAGAGTGGGACAGGGACGAAACGGTCCGTGGACAGCACGCCGTGTCAACCGACTCTGGGACAGAGGGGGACGAGGAGAGCACGGCTTGTGGGCGGCGCTCTGTGTCGTCCGAGAACTCTGTGTGCTCAGGGATGAGGGGTTTGTTTCTGTCTTTAACCACAGGAGGGCCGCTTGGCCTGGCGCTTGGCGGGGGGCGGGGCTGGAGAGGGCTGTGGCACCTTCCTTCGGCTTCCTCTGCGACTGGGCCTGGGTGAAGGCTGCTGCTTTGGCCGAGCGGGAGGGGCGGGAGCCTTAGGAGGGCGCCCTCGGCGGGAAACAGGCTGAGGCGTCTGCCCGGCCGACGTCGAGGCAGCAGCGGGTCGGCGGGGCAGAATGTGTTTAATGGCCTCAGTCTGTTTCTGTGCAGTTGAGAACTGTTGGGCAAAATCCTCAACTGCGCCGCCGAAGAGGCCGTCCTGGGACAGGGGCGCATCGAGCAGACGAGTCCGCTCGGAATCTCGCATGTCAGCCAGGTTCAGCCAGAGGTGTCTCTCCTGGACCACCGCAGTGGACATCACTAGACCGAGGGAGCGTGCGGCTACCTTTGTCGCCCGGAGAGCGAGGTCGGTTGCGGCACGCAGCTCATTGAAGAGCCCTGGGTCTGTCCTGCCCTCGTGCATGTCTCTGAGCATCTGGGCCTGGTAGACCTGCAGAGTGGCCATAGCATGCAAAGAGGTAGCCGCCTGTCCCGCCGCTCTGTAAGACTTCGCCACCATAGATGACGAAAATCTACAGGCCTTGGATGGGTGCTTAGGCTCGCCCCGAGAAGAAGCACTCTGAGGACACAGTTGCATCGCAACAGAGCGTTCAACCGGGAGAAGCCCAGTGTACCCACGGGCGGCCGCCTCATCGAGGGGAGGAAAGGCGGATGAGACCAGCGAGCGGTCCAGGGAAGACAGGGGGGTCTTCCAGGACTTCGAGATCTCATCATGCACTTCCGGGAAGAAAGGTATTGGGGTTTGCCGTGGACCACGGGGGTCGGCAGCCTTACCCAAAAACCAATCGTCCAGCCGGGAGCGCTCAGGACAGGGTGGAGGCCTCCACTCTAGACCGATGCTTGCGGCTGCCCGGGAAAGCATGGCCGTCATTTCCGGATCCGATTCAGGCACAACCGTATGCACACCGGAAGGTTGCAGCTGCGCTGAATCTTCACTTCCGGAAGAATCAAGCCCACCTTGTGATGCTGCTACAGACATTGCATCTTCCTCTGTAGCTTCAACCGAAAATCGCGGGCCACCCGAAGGTCGACCCGCGGGAATCGGAGGTTCACTAGCGGACACCGTCACTGAAGAGGGGGGCTGGGGTCGCCGACACATAGTCGGCGCCTGGCACAAATCTGCCGCAACCAGAAGTGCACGGGCGAGGCATCTTTAAAAAGACGTGCCGCGTGCAAGCTCTTTTAAGAGAGAAACACTCTAGTGTTGAAGCGCCCGGGGAGACACCCACTCTCTGGCAAAGCACCGCACAGATAAGCAGGAAGCGCGCGCTCGCTGGATATCGCCGTCACACCAACACCAGAGGAACTCGTTCGTGAAGCTGACAGTTCAGAGATGGCTTTGTGGAGTGAAGAGAGACTCTTGGCTCCGAAGCGAAAACATAACTGCATGTTGCCGGCGTCCTCCTTTTATACCCACGAGGTGGGGCGGAGTTGAGTCATGCAAATTCCGCAGACCCATGGCATTTCTTTGCCATTGGCTCGTTTTTGTATACTCGAAGTCGATAGGTGTTCTAAGCGAAACCCCATTCGTCGTCATCCGACGTAACGTCTCCGTTCCCTACTCAGGGAACGAGGGTTCCCTTTCGTTGTCAATCCGAGTTACGTCGGATGACGACGAATGGGGTTTCGCTTAGAAAGCCTATCAGCTTCGAGTATTTAAAAACGAGCCAATGGCAAAGAAATGCCATGGATCTGCGGAATTTGCATGACTCAACTCCGCCCCACCTCGTGGGTATAAAAGGAGGACGCCGGCAACATGCAGTTATGTTTCTTCGCTGAGGAGCCAAGACTGAGCTCAGGCGATCCCCGCGGTACAGCGGAAGTGGCAGGAAGATGTAACGTCTCCGTTCCCTACTCAGGGAGCGAGGGTTACATACGTAACAGAGACCTTCCCTTTCGTTTTCACTCCGAGTTACGTCGGATGACGACGAATGGGGTTATCAGTCTAATCACGCCACCTTCACAGCTGTCTTCCAGTGCCCTGCGTAAATCTGAGCCCTTGTAAGACTTGTAAGGACGAAGGACTCCTATTTAACACAGGAATACCAAGATACACTGGGAAGCATATCCCATAGTTTAGAGGAAATATGCAATTAACACCAACCCAGAGGGGGGGGGGGGGGGGGCATTTGAGAATACACATATGACCCGAAGGAAACATATGGAGAATACTGAGTTGTCTAGCCGCAGGTGGAATATTTAAACCTCAGGGGTGGCAAGGTGGCTTGCCAAGGGAAAGACACATGCTCAGAGAGGCTTACAATGGAAATACACGTGTGGGGGTAGCTCCGGGGAGGGACCATGCACACAGAGGTACCTAGCCGACGCCCAGGCAATAGACACTGGCGCTAGCATCAGGGGTGCTGGAGGAACTCAGGGCTTGCGGAGAAGCTCACCTGAGGAGAATATCGCACGTATCCAGTCCGTGGAGTGGAATGGCGAGCAAGCGAAGACACCTGAGCGGGTCCAGTACTAGCTAGTTGAAGCAAGAAAGCTCACTGGGGGAAACGCATATTTGCGGCCCCGCGGCTAGCTGTGCGGCAGAGCATCCGTGCCGAGCGTGCCCTCGTTCAGAGAATAATACTGGTCGCAATGGGTCGAGTCATGGGAGGCAAACAGATCTATCTGTGCGTCCTCGAACTAGTCCCAAATCAGCTGAACCGACTGGGGATGGAGTCGCCATTCTCCGGGAAGGGCTGAAGCTGTGAGAGCTCGTCGGCTGCACAGTTCAGGGCTCCGGGAATGTAAATGGCTCGAAGGGACCTCAGATGCTTCTGACTCCATAAGAGGTGGAGAGCGAGTTGCGACACACGGCGGGAGCGTAGACCACCTTGATGGTTGATGTACGCTAAAGTGGCGGTATTGTCTGATTGGACTAGTACGTGTTGACCCTTGTGCAAGGCCCGGAAGCGGTGCAGGGCAAGGCGTACTGCAAGCAACTCGAGGCAATTGACATGCCATAGGCGCAGGGGTCCTGTCCAGGAGCCCACGGCAGCATATCCATTGCACATGGCGCCCCAGCCCGTGTTGGAGGCACCTGTTGAGACAACAACATGCCGGGAAACTCGTTCCAGGGGGACACCAGCCCTGAAAAAACTGAGGTTCGACCACGGGGTGAAGGTCTGACGGCAGGTCGGAGTAACTGATACACGGAGCGTGCCTTGTTGCCATGCCCACCTCGGGACTCGGTCGCGTAGCCAAAGCTGAAGCGGTCTCTTATGAAGCAATCCGAGCGGCGTTGACCCGAAGGCCCAGACGAGCTAGGTGCCGGAGCACAAGGTCCCTGTGTTCGCAAACCTGATCTCGAGAGTGAGCTAGGATCAGCCAGTCGTCGAGATAGTTCAGGATGCGAACCCCGTGAACCCGAAGGGGAACAAGAGCTGCCTCGACGACCTTCGTGAAGACGCAAGGAGACAGGGCTAGCCCGAAAGGGAGGGCCGCGTACTGGTATGCCTGCCCCTCGAAAGCAAACCGGAAGAACGGTCTGTGTCGAGGAAAAATGGAGACATGAAAGTAGGCGTCCTTCAGGTCGATCGCTGCAAACCAATCCTGGGGCCGAACACATTCGAAAATGCGTTTGGCGGTGAGCATTTTGAACGGCATCCTGTGAAGGGAGCGGTTCAGCACGCGCAAGTCCAGGATCGGTCGTAACCCACCGGTTTTCTTGGGGACAAAGAAGTAAGGGCTGTAGAAGCCGGACCTCATCTCGGCTGAAGGGACAGTCTCGATTGCACCCTTCGCCAGCAGGGTGGCAATCTCTGCTCTCATGATAGGGGCATTGCCACCGACCAGAGTGGAGCGGACTCCCCTGTAGCGGGGAGGAGACCGTGCGAACTGAATCGCATAGCCGAGCCGATGGTTCGCGCGACCCAGCAAAACAGACAGGGAAGCTCTAGGCAGACTCCCAAGAACTGTGCCAGCAGAGTCAACGAACCACCGACGTCCTCTCGGTTGTGCAGCGAAGTGGAATGATCGGCCCAGAGTGGGGGCACGGTCATAACCGCACCCTGACAGAGGAGGCCAGGGAAGGACCAGCGTTCCGCGGGGGCCTGCTCTGCCAGGGGTCTGGCGACAGAGGGGGATGAGAGCGGTACGGTCCAGGGACGGCACACACTGTCATCCGGCTCTGAGACAGAGGGGGACGAGGGGTGCAGGGCTCGGAGGCGGCGCACCGTGTCGTCCGGAACTCTGTATGCTCAGAGACGAGAGAGTCAGTTCTTTCTGAATAAGGATTCTTCCCCAGCCCTCCACCGGGAAAAGGAGTGGCCCTGCTACCAACTCCTGGAAAGAACTGAATCCCATCTCTGAGCAGCCCATCTCAAAAGCGGCGCTTAACCCGGCGTTTAGCGGGGGGCGGGGCTGGAGAGGGCTGAGGCATCCCCCCACGGTCTTCCAAAGCCAGCCCGGGTGAACGGGCGGGGTTGGAACCGTGGGAGGGCGCCTTCGGCGGTTGGGACCTGAGCGGACGGCGGGGCCATCGGCAGAATAACCTCAATCTGCTCTCGGGCGGTTGAGAACTGTTGGGCAGAAGTACTCAACCGCACCGCCGAAGAGGCCGACCTGGGATGTGGGGGTGTCGAGCAGACGAGTCCGCCGACATCCTGCATATCAGACCGGTCAGCCCCACAGTGGTAAACATCACCTGACTCGGAGAGCGCATGGCCACCTTCGTCGCTCGGAGAGAAAGGTCAGCGGCGGCGCGCTTTTTGGTAGCTCATTAAAGAGCCTCGAGTCAGTCCCGCCCTCATGCATAACCATGAGCATCTGGGCCAGTTAGACCACAGAACGGTCATGGGATGCAGTGAGGCGGCTGCCTGTCCTGTGGCACTATAGGATTTCGCCACAGATTAGTGTAGACGAAAAGAACTATAGGCTTCGGACGGGTGCTTAGGATTGCGGCGGGAAGCACTCGGAGGACACAGTAGCATCGCAACAGAGCGTTCAACCGGGGGGACCCCAGTGTACCCATGGGCAGCGGCCCCATTAAGGGGGGAAAGGCGAATGAGACCAACGAGCGGTCCTGAGAAGACACGGGGGTCTTTCAAGACATCGAGATCTCATCATGCACGTCCGGGAAGAAAGATATTGGGGTTTGCCGTGGACGCGGGTCGGCGGCCTTACCCAAAAACCAATCGTCCCAGGAAAGCATGGCCGTCATCTCCGGATCAGACTCAGGCACAGCATTGCACACCAGAAGGTGGCAGCTGTGATGAGTCGTCACTTCCAAAAGAATAAAGCCCACCTAGTGATGCTGCTACAGACATAGCACCATCCTCTGTAGCTTTCAAATGAAAACACACGGGCCACCCGAAGATAGACTCATGGAATCACCTGATCGCTAGCGGGCACCGTCATTGAAGAGGGGGGCTGGGGTCACGGACACAGAGTAGGCGCCTTGTTTCAGACCATCACCCTCAGGTCACCCTGGCCACCAGCCGAAAATCGGGGGGTGGATGAGGCGACTCTCACTCTTGCGAGTTCACCGAGTCTCGACCTAAATGACGCGTTCCCAGAGAGAACATGAATCACCCACGAGCGCTGTACAAGCATGATCAAAGCCCTAACACACTAGACAGCGCTCGTGCCCATCAGAGTCCGATACCAATCTGCCGCAACCACTTTTTTTTTTTTAAATGCACGGGCGAGCCGTCTTTAAAAAGACGTGCTGCGTGCGAGCTCTTTTGTGAGAGCAGAAAAAAACTCTGCGATGTTGAATCGAGCGGGGAGAACACTCACTGGCAGATCAGTGCACAGATCAGCAGGCAATGTGAACTCGCTGCAGATCGCCGTCACACCAACACCGGAGAGAATGGCTCGTCTCGTAGAGCGAAGTCATAAATGGCTGTGGAGTGAAGAGATACTCTTGGCTCCGAAGCGAAAACATAACTGCATGTTGCCGGCGTCCTCCTTTTATACCCACGAGGTGGGGCGGAGTTACGTCATGCAAATTCCGCAGACCCATGGCATTTCTTTGCCATTGGCTCGTTTTTGTATACTCGAAGTCGATAGGTGTTCTTAGCGAAACCCCATTCGTCGTCATGCGACGTAACTCGGAGTGACAACGAAAGGGAACTTTGCATTCTCTCCCTGCTCTCCTGTGATCTCCTCGCTGTATCTCTCTCTGAAACTTCATGTCCTCCTCCCTAAATATCTCGATTAGCTCATTCTCTCGGTCTCGTTTTCTCTTAGCTGCTGCTGGTTCCTCGTTCTATCCTTCACGGTCCTGGGAAAGAAGGACGGTAGGCAGGGTTGCCAGGTCTGTGCAATAAAAGAAGCCCAAAGAGCCCATCAGCTCCTCTTCATCGGTCGGTCGAATTCTCCACTGGATTTGTGAGTCTGAGGGATGTTTTGGGGGTGTTGGAGCGTCGAAATCATACTTACGAAGGTGGGAATCAACCCGTGAAAAAAATGTTAACCCGCCGCAATAAATTAAAAGTAAACCTATACCGCGGGAAAACCTCGAACTTGGCAACACTGACGGTAGGCCGCATTAGAAGGATCCTTTGACTTGGGACAGCCTTCGCCGCGCCGCTGGGGCGCAATCGGCCTTCAGATGCGGCCTTCAGAGGATGCAGCCCCTGAATTGGGACACATCTACTAATTACTCCAAGGAGCCACCGTTAACGATCTGTCCCTCACAAACTGTGGGACTACTGCCAGTATTGAGAATCGAACCCGTAACCTTCGGGTTACAAGTCTGAAGGTTGGTCTGAAGGTAAGTCTCTAACCATTAGGCCACGACTGACCCTAAAAGTGTCATACAGCTTGCGCTCTTTGTGCAACTAAATCCCCAATAAAAATCTTCAGTGATTAAATTTAATAAATCCAAACATGGATTGTTTGCAATTGTGGTTGCGGAATAAATGCACTTGTGTGAAAAAAAAATACAATTTGGAATTATTGGAACTAATATTAGGAGTTTCACTATTTTATCTTTTAATTATCTTGACATAATCATTGAGCTGTCAACCGCATCATTGCTGAAATAGAAACCATTCCAAAAATAGAATCACCCAATCACTTGCACATGAACATCCTTTTTGTCCAATTCTTGTGAAAATACCCAAGGCTGCATAAAGACAATCTTGTTTTTACTGGATTTATACTGTCTGTATCTGTCAATGCGGTTCTTACCATTTTCTGTTATACACTACTAATAAATACATGTAAAATTTCCCTGCCAATTTGTATATAAGCCCGCCAATTGTTTAGAGCCCCTCCCAAATGCCCATAATTTTGTTTTGGTTGGTGAAGTATGAACTTTTGTGAGAGCGTGGACTGTTGGTACAGCAGTGGAAGGCAAGTGAGTGATGCTGAAGCTAGTGGTGCAGAGAAGTGAAGGTATGCTCCATAATGCATGGTCCATCAACCGCCCTCTGGGATTTGCTGCAAGATGGAGTCCAACTTCATTGTCTTCTAACTCAAATCTCAGTTTTCCAAAGCCCACAATCAAGAGGAGCGAAAACCCCCCAGGGGCAAACAGAGAACAGAGATGGATAGTGTGAATGAAATAGAAAAGAGAAGGGAGCGGGAGATAGACAATGAAACATGGAGAAAGCAAATTCTATTAGCCTACGTTAATTAAAAGAGTTATTAGATAGTTGCACTGGTCTGTATTGAATTATTAAATATTCAATGTCCTGCCGTGTATCTGGCTTGCTTCATTTTTTGGTCCCTTCTGTTTTCATTGTCTGTGACAAGCTGCAGGGTATGACTGAATGTGTCCATGTCTAGAGACTGTTTCAGACCTGAAACTGTTTTGCTGTAGCAAGAGGCTTTTATGGAAGACAGAGTGGAATGAAAGTCAGAAATACACAGTGTATAAACACATAGGCACACAAACCCAGACAAACAGAAAACTGTAACAGTGATTGTAATGTAATGTTGGAACATTACGAACCTCCTCCCCCGTATCTCAGTGGAATAAAGCTATGGATAACATGACTAGAGGCTATACTCTAATAGAGAAAGAGAGAGAGAGACATTACAGCCAGGCTTTACTGGGCGGCATTGTAC
Source organism: Meda fulgida (assembly GCA_030578275.1). Lineage (NCBI taxonomy): Eukaryota > Metazoa > Chordata > Actinopteri > Cypriniformes > Leuciscidae > Meda > Meda fulgida. The sequence continues at coordinate 20,362,221 of CM060635.1, read as the reverse complement.
CTTGAAATGGGGGATGAAGGAAAAGGAAAATGGTGCTGCATGAGATTTTCATAAAGCCATGCATTTTCATTAACTGTTCAAATAGGCATTTAGCAGTTCAAAAAAGGCCATTTAGGTTCTTCTACGTGAATTGCAGTCAAATAATATATGCATTGAGGAAAAAATTTAGGGTGGGATGGTGAATGTTACTTTGGGATGGTAGGAATGAAAGACATTTTAGAGGAAAAAAAATGTTTTTTAATTACTAAATTCCTTGAAGTTCACTTTGTTGAAAAAAAATGTCAAAAAAAATAATTTAATAAAACATGACCATATTCCACTTTGTCTTTGATCCTCTGGCTGAAATGTTCGTTTTTGGGCTGCTTGCCTTTTAAAGACACAATGTAACACAAGTAGCAACATATATTTTCTTCCATATTGTGATGTATATCCGAGTTAAATGAATTATTAAAAAAAAAAGAGAAAAGGACGGGGGACTTGGTTCTATCCATTGGTTGTTAGAGGCAGATCTGAATGCAAGCTTAAAGGAGTCGTTCACTTTAAAATTAAAGTTAGCCCATGATTTACTCACCCTCAAGCCATCCTAGGTGTATATGACTTTCTTCTTTCAGACGAATACAATCGGAGTTTGCATCAGTATGCTGTTGTGGGAAGGAGGAGGCGGGAACCGGCGAACATTTAAATATTTACGTAACGTAAAATAACCAAACAACAAAATGAAAGTAAAGACGGCAGTCCCTCACGGATGACTGCTGCCACACATAATAAAACAAAACAAAACATTAAATAAAACTGTCACAAGCTGGGCTTGAACTCGGGTCTCAGAAGTGGAGAGTTGAGTGTTCTATCACTTAGCCACAGGGGAGGTAATGTTGGACCCAAACGAAACACTCAAGGCAGAAGTCCAGGCAAAATAGATTTATTTAAAAAAAAGGATCTTTGCAAGTCCAAAAAAATCCAACTAAAGTTCTTCTCAGAATGAGGTATTTCTGACAGAAGAGATAATGCAAACAATAACAGGAGAGAAATAAAATAACTCCACGAGGGGAGAAAAAACAAAATCAAATAACTAAATACAGCTTACTTGGGATAGCTTGGAAGGACTTGGTGGGACACAGCAGGAGACACACAGCCAAGACTCAAAAACCGAGTGAGGAACAAGGGGGAAAAAAACACAGCTAAAATACTCTAGGGGAAACAAGGCACAGGTGACCTGGATAATGCTAACAAGGACACACGAGGAAGAACAAGGCAGAGGGAGAACACAGGTGACATCTAGGGGCCCGGAGAAAAACAACAGGAGGCAGGATGCTGACAGGACCCCCTCCTCTAGGAACGGCTCCTGACGTTCCTTCCAGAACACCCTGGCCTCAGGGTGCGAAACTCTCGGATCAGACTTGGGTCCAGGATGTCCTTGGCTGGAACCCAGGAGCGCTCCTCCGGCCCGTAGCCCTCCCAGTCCACCAGATACTGCAGAGATTTCTGGACTCTCCGGGAGTCCGCCGCACTGTGTAGGCTGCCTGGCCGTCAATGATCCTGGGAGGTAGAGGGGGTCTTTAAGGGGGGCAAAGAGAGAAGACAAGATAGGTTTTAGTAATGAAACATGAAAAGGGGGGTTAATTCTAAGTGAACGAGGGAGAAACAAACGATAAGAAACAGGGTTAACTTTCCTTGCTATGCGAAAAGGGCCGATGTATTTCTGGGAAAGCTTCTTAGATTCAACCCGGAGGGGCAGGTTTTTAGTGGCTAACCAGACTCTTTGACCAGCTCAGAAATTAGGGGCCATCCGACGGCGGCGATTAGCCTGGCTTTGATATCTCTGGGAGGTCTGAAGGAGGGTACGCCTGGCCTTCTTCCAGGTCCGCCAACAGCGTAGGACAAAGCGCTGGGCCGAGGGAACACCAACTTGCACCTCTTCCTCTGGAAATAACGGAGGGGTGTATCCAAACTGGCATTCGAATGGGGACAATCCAGTGGCCGAGGACTGGAGGGTGTTGTGGGCATATTCAGCCTAAATGATATAGGTGGCCCAAGACGTAGGATTACTGGCCGCCATACACCGCAAGGTGGTCTCCAGATCCTGATTAATCCGTTCCGTCTGCCCATTAGACTCTGGATGGAACCCAGACGATAGGCTGGCTGTGGCCCCAATAAGCCTGCAGAAGGCCCCTAAAACCGGGACGAGAATTGGGGACCACGGTCAGAGACAATATCCAGGGGAATTCCAAATATCCTGAAGACAGGGTTCATTAGGAGCTCAGCAGTCTCCTTGGCCGAAGGCAGCTTGGGCAGGGGAATAAACCGGGCAGCCTTAGAGAATCGGTCTACAACCACTAGGATAACAGTGTTGCCCTGGGACGGAGGAAGCCCTGTAACAAAGTCCAGAGAAAGGTGTGACCATGGCCTGTGGGGAACAGGTAAGGGACAGAGCAGTCCCTGGGGTCGCTGACGTGTAGACTTTCCCTGGTTGCACACAGGGCAGGCCTTCACATAGACCTGAACGTCCTTGATGGACGGCCACCAAAACCTCCGCTGGAGGAATTCCAGTGTGCGAGCACTTCCTGGATGACACGTTAAGGGCGACTCATGACCCCACTGCAAGACCCGGGCCCGAACAGATAGAGGAACATACAGGCGTCTGGTGGGACCACCGCCTGGATCGGGCTCAAGGACAAGGGCCTCTCGTACCACTTTTTCCAGTTCCCACTGAAGAGACGCAACTAACCTAGACCCCGGAATAATCGATACCAAGGGCTTCTCTTGTATTTCAGGAGGGTAGACTCGAGAGAGGGCATCCGGTTTGACATTCTTGGTGCCGGGTCTGTAAGATAGGAGAAACTGGAATCGATTAAAAAACAGGGACCATCGTGCTCGCCGAGGGTTCAACCGCTTAGCCTGCTGGAGATATTCCAGGTTTTTATGGTCCGTGAGAACCTGGAAAGGATGCTGAGCCCCCTCAAGCCAATGGCGGCACTCCTCCAAGGCCAGTTTTACCGCAAGCAACTCTCGATCCCCCACGTGGTAGTTACGCTCGGCCTCAGACAGGCGGCGAGACATGAAGGCACAAGGGTGTAGCTTTCCATCCTCACCCCTCTGTGACAGGATGGCCCCCACCCCCACCTCTGAGGCATCCACCTCCACAACAAAAGGTCTTTCTGGGTCTGGGATCACAAGGATTGGAGCGGAAGTAAAGCAGCACTTGAGATCCTCGAAGGCCCCCGCTGCCTTTAGACCCCAGTGAATCTTGGTTCCTCCTCCCTTAGTAAGTGCTGTCAAGGGGGCTACCACAGAGCTGAAATTCTTAATGAACTTCCTATAGAAGTTTGCAAAGCCAATGAAACGTTGAACCTCCTTGACTGTGGTAGGTGTGGGCCAGTTGAGGACCGCCTTGACCTTCTTGGGGTCCATCTCCAGGTGGCCAGGAGTAACGATAAACCCGAGAAACTGAGTCTGGGAAACATGAAATTCACACTTCTCAGGTTTCACGTAGAGATGATTGTCAAGAAATTTCTGGAGAACTCGGCTAACATGCCCCTCATGCTCCTTCATTGACCTCGAAAAGATGAGGATATCATCCAGGTATACAAAGACAAACAGATTAAGCATGTCCCGGAGAACATCATTAATCAGGGCTTGAAACTCTGCGGGGGCATTGGTGAGCCCGAACGGCATCACTAGATATTCATAGTGACCCGTGGGGGTGTTGAAAGCTGTCTTCCATTCGTCTCCTTGCCGGATCCGCACGAGATGGTAAGCATTGCAGAGATCCAGTTTAGTAAAAATGGAAGCCCCTTGAAGCAGCTCAAAAGCAGTGGCCATGAGAGGAAGGGGGTATCGATTCCGAACCGTGATCTTGTTAAGGCCCCGGTAATCAATGTCATCAGCTCTTTTTGCCCGCTGAGAGCGGCTTCATGGCGCTGGAAAGATGCCTCATGTTGAGCAATCAAAGCCAACAGGTCCTTGGAACTGAGTGTCTCTGGGTCCATGGCTGACTCGGTTTTTCTGTCATCGTATATGAACTCCACAGGGTTAATAAAGGCCTTCTGAAGCAAAGCGATTAGTTTGTTTAAGAAAAATATCCATATTTAACACGTTGCAAAGTAAAATTCTAGCTTCCGTCCAAACGAAGTCTATACTTACGGATAAAGTGCAACTTACACAAATTATGACATCGGAAGTAGCGTAGTGTGCGTGGGGTAAATATCAGCAGTATGTTGCATTTCTCGCATAAGTTGCGCTTAGACTCAACTCGAATCCGTTTGTTCGTTTGGCCGGAAACTTTTTTTTTTTTTACTTTATAAAGGTTTAAGAAATGAATATTTTTCTAACAGAAACTCATCGTTTTGTGTAAGAAGGCCTTTATTAACCTCCCGGAGCCGTGTGCAGTCCGTTTATGACAGATAGATGCACTTTTTTAAGTTTTAATCTGATGGTTGCAATCCACTGCCATTATAAAGCTCAGAAGCGTCAGCCTGTTTCTTAATGCAACTCCGATTGTATTCGTCTGAAAGGAGAAAGCCATATACACCTAGGATGGCTTGAGGGTGATTAAATAATGGGGTTATTTTCATTTTAAAGTGAACTACTCCTTTAAGGGTCGACTGTTAGAAAGAGGCCGGGTTTAAGAAAACTAAATGATTGATGATGAAGACATTTCACCAAAAGATCAAATTTGAAAAAAAGAAAAGAAAAAAGAAACATGTATAGATTAATCATTCACAATAAGATCAATAGCATGCATGTAGAAAAGAGATTTTTTATGAGGATGTATGTTCGTATGTTCAATATTTCAAGACTTAATTGTACATTTGCATCAAGTAAATGTATCCTGAATTTAAGATGCTTAGAGGAAAATAGGACAAAAATGCTTCAGAAGAAATATATTTTTTGCAATATATGCGACATTTAATGCCATGACAGAAAGCATTTAAAACGTTCTGCTCTGATTTAAGGACTTCATTTGTGCAAGTTGTGATTTTTAAGGCCTTAATTTGTCTAAGGATGAATTAAAAAATTTTAATGCCCCCTGAAACCCTGATAAATGTCTTTACTGTCACTTTTGGTCAGTTTAATATGTCCAAAACGTTTGAAAGGCAGTGTCCATGTTAAAATATCATAGAATATTTGATTCTTAGGTTCATAACTTGATTAAAGATTACAAACAATTTTGACATGCATTGATAAATCATCCAGAATAAAACTCTGAATGTGCATTAAGAAAGCAAATGTTGGCCTACTGCTTTTAAGATTATACTCTGTTCTAATACAATGAGGGACAACACATAGAGAGGAAGAAAACAACAAAGGAACAGAGAGAAAGACGTGTCATGGGTAATGAAAACAGACCATCTCTAAGCTAAAGAGGAGAAACGAGAGGAAAAGGCACCAGCGCACATTCAGCGTCTCTGGCTGAATTATTCAAACACAAACAAAGAAGCATTTCAAATATGTAGAACCACAAACATGCTCTTCAAAACACGGTCTTCACCTCGGCTAGAATAATAGCATCTGGGAATCTTTCTTGTCCGAAAGCAAAATCTTGTTTTAGAGGCGTTAAGCGGTATCCATGCTTTTGTACCATGGTGTATCCCTTTATAAAAGTCTATTATTCTCCAAGAGTATTCACAGACACAAGGCCTTTATTTCCGCCTGTTAGTTTGATGTAGGTCTGCTTTCTCTCCTTTCGCTTGCCTTAGGTCTGCTTAATGTAATGCTCCCATTGCTGGATTATATCATTAGAGCAGTAAGCCACATTTCCCGACCCAGTAGTTTGCTGTAATATGCACACCCCATTAAATTATTCAGCTGTTCATATACACATTTATGCGTGATGTGGTTAGCCAGAGTAAAATTTTACTGCTCAGAAGTTGCTTTTTAATAGCTCAGTAGACTTAATGCAGTATTTGGTTTCTCAATTTCTCCAAAAATTCCTTATGAGGATTAAAAATCGACACAAGCTAGGATAGCCAGATAAACAGTCTTCCAAAATTTTTGAAGAAAAACATTTGAAATCGTACTGACATTTTTGGTCACCGATATTGGTATCTCTGCAAATCTGAGCATAGTTTAAGATCTTAAGATAGTCTGAGATCACATCTGAGAAAAATCTGAGAAGCAGCAGACTGGCCATTTAAAAAGTCTCCATTTGTTCTCTATTTAATCTCTTTGCTGTTTAATGATTCCTTTATTGGTTCAGAGTGCTTTCAAGAATAATTTGGATAAAAGAAATGCAATTTTATTGAAAAATAAAACATTTAAAACAATTTATGTAAAGATTTTTAATGACTTTTCACAGTTATTTCAGAGGTGGTACAAATGTGATACAATAATTGCCCTTAACCATAATATAATAAATATGAAATATGATAATATAATATAATAATTTATTTTTGTAAAGTAATACTGACAAAATGTATCTCTAATTACAAACTGGCATTTGAACAATCCATCAGTATCTAAACTGATTTGAGTCTCAATAATTTTTTTTTGTTTAGCTGTATGTGTTTGATTCCATTAAAGAAAACAGAAGAATGTTTACAGAAGAAGAATGTTTACAGAAGAATGCACAATGATTAACAGAACTGAACATCATTCATATATATTTTTAAAATATATAAAAAATAAATAAAAACCCACAACCATCTCTCCTACTTCATTTGGTTACATCAGTGAATCTGAGTAAACAATTACATGGCAGGATCTATCTCAAAGCAAACTACCATTGTTATTATCACAGCTTTGCCTTTTTTTGTACACATCCTCTTGATAAAACTCCTCTGAGATGTATTGGGCCTCTGTTTTTCCCCTCAGATAAGTACATGGGAGATGGGAGAAGATTAACTTGGGGAGGTTGTGTCTGCTTGTATCAAGTTGTTTCGCTCTGGGTGTTTCTCCCAGTGCTGTAAAAAAATGAGAGGTGAGAAGAGCATCAAGGAATGACGCAACACTACAGCTCTCTGAATAAAAGGACAAATTCTCTAGAAGAAACAGCCTCAGCGTGTGGTGGGTGCGTGGGTAGTCAAATGTGCATATGCTTCTGGGGAAAGTTTTCTGAATATTTGACTTCTATTGCTATAGTATTACAGGACTTTTGCAAATATGTTTTTGTTTGGAGGTTGTGGTCATGACTTGAGATTATTCTTTGTGTGTATGTGAGAGAGAGAGAGAGAGAGAGAGAGAGAGAGAGAGAGAGAGAGAGAGAGAGAGAGAGAGAGAGAGAGAGAGAGAGAGAGAGAGAGAGAGAGAGATAGAGAGAGAGAGAGAGAGAGAGAGTGAGAGAGAGTAAGAGCTCAGTTCTGCACCAAGACCATGAACAGGATTTAAATCCTGTGGGAATGCAACCGCTCTGCCCTATCACTTTGTGACACCTAGGACAGAACGGACACTAACCACACACACACACACATTGCTAGTCCAGCTTCTTATCACATAGACTTTGATGGGTTAATTTGATCAGTCCTTGAGGATTACGCACTGAATCCTCTAGTTTGGCGTATAGTTGGCCAATTTGGACTCTACTTTCAAACATCAATCTGAAACAACCACAGTTGTGGTCCAAAGGTAACACATGCCAACACTTGCACATGTGCACATTCACACACCACTTGCTGCAGAGTTGCAATTTGAGGCGCATCTGCTGCCGTTGCGTGTTTAAGGCTGCATCATTAAGCTAGTTAGAGAGACATTAGGCTAATTGTCTTCATCTCCTCTGCTTGCTGTTCCTTTGCCCTCTTTTCCATTTTTAAATGTCCCTTCACAAGAGTCCAGGTTTGGGCAGCTTGCATAGCCTGTAAGCCGCTGCTGGTAGATGTTGTAACTACACTGTTCTTAGGGCAAAAAGCAACTTTCTCTATTGACAGCCTTTCAAATATAGCTGTACAGTTTTTTGTGTACAGTGTACTTTTGCTTTTTAAAATGCATTATAATATTCATAGATTCCTTGTTACATCTGAAACTGGTTGTTCATTGAGTTTTAAAGCATTATACTATTATATTTCTAAAGAATATATTATTATTATTATTATTATTACAATGTATTATAACTGTGGCTACAATAATTCATGAGGCCATACAATGCATTATAAGATGCATTACAAGGCATAATTAATGCATTAAAATACATTTATAATGCATTATACATAAAAGCTTTAAGTGTTACACATTTTTTTTTATAGAAGTGTTAAGGAACCAGAGTCATACATTTTAAAGTTAGTTCTATGTTTTTAAGAGTCCTCCAAACAAGGATCACTGACAAAAAAAATATATACTGAAATAACATATCTCCAGTTTATCTCCACAACTTTCACACTGAATCTTTTGATAAATGCAAATAGAAATGCAACTGCATTGCACAACGATCATAACAATCAACAATGCTTGCACAAAAAAAGTGCATTTACACACTTTTTAATATATTTGTATAGACCGTCTTAACTATTAAACAATAACATTAAATAAAAAAAATCGTGGTAGGCCTTTTTTATAAAGTTTTTTTTTTTTAAATAATAAAAAATAATATGTTGCATCTTAACTACACTTAATGAACAACTATTCAACAACTAGCCTACACTGATCTAAACATCACAGTTTGATGTAAGATGCACGTGTTTGAATCACTAAAAAGAATCAGCTCATTAGATTCAGACTACACTGGTTGCTTTGCATGCTTTCGATTGACGTAAAAGAACCGGCTCATAAGAGTCATTCATTCAAGAGTTCATTCAACTACACTAATTGCACTGTATGTTTTTGAGTCGAGAAAAATAACTCTCAAAAGTCTTTTAGTTTGTTTATTGGTGATGCTGTATGTTTCATGCTGTAGATTATGTAGTGGTATTGTGGCGTCATATGTGAGAATTATTAATGGACCTAAACTTTATTCTTTTACATTTTCCCAAACCAGTTACAAATGAACGGTTTGAGACTTTGCACGTTTCTGTGGTAAAGATGGCAAGTTTGTATTTCCGGAGAGTTCTGCACCATCCACGGAACAGCCATGTTGAGATGAATGCAGGCTAATAGATAGCTCCTCGTCTCTTGCTCCATCAAATCCTCTAGTGTGTTGACAATAAGCTTGGCATTAGTTGAGTGTCCATGAAAAGGCATGTCTTAACTAACCACAGTATATCTGCCCTTCCGTGAATCTCATTCTTTCTGACTGCAGTGATTTGTGTGATTGTTGGTGGCGCCCCATGGCAACGCTCTGTCTGATCACATGGGCAGCACCAACAGCTGAAGAGGACTGATCCGGTGTCCTTCATGTCTCAGCACACATGGATTCATGTGCTGAAAATAGGATTAGTTCTCACAGAGAGTGTGATCTATTTCATGTGGTCATGAGACACACTCTGGACCATAGATGAAAGTCATCATTTTGTCATATGTCAAAATCGGTTATATCTCTCCAATGACGCATACGGTTGGAAACATTTTTTCCTACTAAATGACACATTCTAATCTACAGAATGAATCCCATTTGTGTCAGTCATGTGTGTTAAATAAGTGATGACAGCTTATACTGTGTTAATGTGGACATTTTCTAAATGCATCAGCAAAATCCAGTATGTTGTTATACATTTTTTTTCCCTTTTTTGGGGGGGGGGGGAGTTGGTTACTTCCTTTTTCTTCTTCATTAGAAATTTCTCCTTGATATACAAGCATGCACATTTTGATAAAAACACACTGGCACCAGCATTCTTTTTAAAAGAGAGCACTTCAAGGACAAGCAAGTAAATCTCTTATTTGTATCACTTTATCTTTTAATGTTTGTCAGTATCGAGTGATCTCAGGGAGCCATTATTGGAGAGTAAACAATTGGTAATTGAAAAGTAGATATGTATTTGGAAAGCATTAGAATTAAATAGCCTACGCTTTTAAAAAAATTACCTTATTACCATGTCAAATTATAGTGTAAAACTAGAAACCCTGTTACCTTTTGGAGACCTAATCATTTAAACAAAAATACAAATTCTGTCATATTGTTTTTGTTCAGCATTGTTGAACGCACATACATAGAGCACATCAAATATGGTAAACAGGGAAGCTCAACCATACTTGCTTGGAACATGAGACCCAATGAACTTTGTTCTCGCACGTCAATATGCTTGATCTTCAGTTTACCATATTTTACATTGATCAATATAACCCTAAATTAAATCTGTTTATCATGTCTCCTCAGAAGACTTGCATTGTACTGCTATATTAATATGCATCATTTTAGTGTTTTTTATATTTTTGATATTCGAAATTTTTGGTTGCATCAAAATGATGATGAATGAATAGTAAAAATGTCTTAATTTGTGTTTCGAAGATGATTAGACTTGTGGGCTTGGAACGATATGAGGGTGAGTGCTGTAAATGATGACAGATCACTGAAAATGAATGATTCATTCAGAAACAGATACTGTTCATTCTTTCATTAACTCTTATAGCACGGACAGAAGGAACAGATATCAAGATTTTCAAAGAATACCAGCACATTTGTATCTTTTTGTCATCAAAAAGTCATCGTTTTGATTACTTTTGAAGTCATCAAAAATGACTTCCTGTCTACCATAACATTGCAGTATTATGATGGAGCTGCATGTACATGCACAGATCTACTAGACCGCCCCCCCCCCCCCCCATCCACCCCCATTAATTTATCCCATTTATTCTGCTAAGTCACTGCACATTGAGTTCCAGGCATTCATCGCAGCAGTTTTCATGTCTTTGTCCCTCATTTCTTAAACCTGTCTTTAACATGAAAGCCTTTTTATTTCTCACTCGTGCATGGAAACGCTTCAAGTAAAACAAAAGAGAGTGATTGAAGAAAAATCATTTTGTCCCTTGTGCAAACTGCATGACACCAGCTTGCACCATTCTGACCACGTACAGTACATGTCACGGTTTTAGAACGATTGTGTGCTGTATGCAGATTAGAACTTAATCTTATCAAAGGCAATCAATTTTTAGCCAGTAGAGATCACAGCCAATTAAGCTGACATGCACAAACACGGTTGCATGAGAGTTCACGAGATATTGAATGTATTACAGGTTACAGTTGCAGAACTGATTCATTCTTTGTTCAAGTGGCGATGCTTCGGGTATATTTTGGTGTAAAATGTGATTTTTGTATACACACTCGCTCACTCATTAATGCAATTCCAAACACATTCATATTCACAAAGAAATAAAACACTAATCTCATTTTGAGGCTGAAGAATGAATTGAAATGAAGCACGATTCTTTCACACATTCTCGAGAGGTTGCATGTGTGAGAGCGCTTCACAGTTCTCTATAGTTAATTTATCAGACTTTCTCTCTGCCCTGCGTAACGTTCTGGCATGTGGTTGCTATGGAATTAGAGGAACAAAGCAAGACGTTCTAAAGCCTGATTACCCTATTTTGAATTATTAAGACATGAGAGGACACACACACACACACAAGATGATGAGATACTGTATCTGCCTCCTTTGTTCCACTTGTGTCATTTCTCCTTTTTCATTTGTAATCTTCTAAAATGTTAGCCTGGCACATGTGAAGACAGAAAAAGCATGATTGTGTCTTGGATAAAATGCTGCATACTAGACAATCAACACAGTCAACAATCGTTTAAGGTTGCATTGTCATTGCAGCTGTTTTATAATAAAACAATTAAACCATAAACAATAATGGCTTCTCTCTCAACAAAAAATAGATACGACAATCTTGACTTCGAGATACACACCTGTCATTAAACATACTGTATCTTTGTGTTTTAGAAGTGGCTATTGCAACGACAATCTAGAGTTTCTCAGGTGTATACATTTAACTGTTTTTTAATGGTGGGTTAAAAAGATTAATACAAAAAATATATTTTCCTGATAATATTTTGCTTGTATAAATATTTGCAAAATTGTTATATATTTTCACAGTATAAATTGGCCACACATGTAAATATATACCCTTATGAATTTATATAATGTATCCCTTAATATTTTAGACATTTAGCTCATCGTATTTGAGGCTCTGAAAAACCCTGGTGTGCCATAAAGACTGTAAGACTGTTGGGGAAAAGAGACATTGTCATATAATAGCAGTAAATGGTTGTATCAAATGGCAGTATCAAACCATGAATGGTTTAAATAGTAGAATACAATGTATTGCTGTATTTCAACCATTTTATTAAAGCTAACCCAGAAGTTTAAGAAAATACATTGCATTTTGGGGAATAGCACATCTGCTTGATAGCTCTGGTAGTATAGAGCAAGCCACTATAGCAAGTGTCATTATATCATTTGGAAATTACCACATGCTGATTTCCTTTCAAATTTGAGTATGATAACATTCCATTTCAAACACAGCAAGAGAGGGAGAGACTGGTAGCATGGAGTAGGAGACCCAGACATTCATCTACAACTGATAAGTTTCTTGTTGATCACAAAAGATCACTTATAATACATTTTTCCTCCTACTCTGTTCTCTCTTTCCTCTCAGGTAATAACCAATTCTTTTGTGATTCCACCAGCTTCTTTAAAATCTCCAGGCATGCACAAGCTACAGAGCATAGCATCCACATCCCATAATTACTGCCTTCTCACCGTGGTGAAAGACCAACTAATGAGGCCAAAGCAACTTTTCCGTCACCATCTTTTTCTCACTTTTTCTAAAGTCTCATTTTCTCAAGGCATTCTTCACAGAGAAAAGCTAATGGTGATGTAATAGTTCACTCTAAATGCTGACATTTATCTACTGTTTTTTTACTGTCATTCCAAACTGGCATGACATTTGCTGTCTTCACCAAACATGAGAAAAGAAATTCTGAAGAATACACTGGTCTATTTTTTGTTCTCGATGTATTTGCAATGTATCATTAAAGCTGTTAATGTTCTACAGTATATATTTGCTATATTTGTGAGGAACAAACTCAAATATGTTATTAAAAATATTGACGTGTCCTAGCTCTCCTTGGTGCATTATTGAGAGTTAAAAGTAGTAATTTCTGATTATCTGACTCATGAATGAATCATTCTTTAGAGTCAGTATTTTCAATGAATTAGTTGAGCAACTTCACAAAACTAATCTGAGTAATTTGTCCACAAATAAGACTGTTTCAGTTCTTAAATTCAACTCGCTTGCTCAATTATCTGGTCACAGCAGTTAGCAGCTCACTGGATTGGCATAATGTGAATAATGACAATAATTTAATTCTGTTTCTCAAAGATCAGTACATCAAACAGCTCCAGAAGAATTGATAGTGAATAAAATGTACATATAGAGGAATTTTATTACATCTTCATAGTTATTTTGTGTCCTTTTTCAAGTTTGAAAGCATCAATCTTCATTCATTGTAATTACATTGAAAAGAGAGACCAGCACATGCTTCATAATTTATCCTTTTGTGATCTACAGACGAAAGAATGTTCTACTGGTTTGGAACAACATGAGGGTAAAGCTGGGCACACACTACAAGATAATCGGGCCAATTTTGGGGACAATTCTTCCCTTCCGACAATCCTAGGTAAAGTCCGGATTATCTTGATGGTTCTACCGATTATCTTATCAGATTTCCCAGCCTTTATTAAACGATGACAATCTTAAAGGGTTAGTTCACCCAAAAATGAAAATTCTGTCAGTAATTACTCTCCCTCATGTTGTTCCAACCCCGTAAGACCTTCGTTCATCTTCGGAACACAAATAAAGATATTTTTGATGAAATCTGAGAGCTGGCTCACTCCTTCATAGGCTGCTAGGTAATTGATCTGCCAGTCCAGAAAAGTTAGTAAAGACATTGTTAAAATAGTCCAAGTGACTACAGTGGCTCAACATAGCGAAGAGAATACTTTTTTGTGCGCAAAAACAAACAAAAATAACGACTTTATTCAACTATTCATTTTCTTCTGTGTGGGCCTCTGAGTGAGTTCACGTAGTGTAATAGCAGCGCTTCTGGGTTGTACGTCAGAACGTAGGCCCACATTTCACATTTTTGGGGGAACAAACCCTTTAAATTTTGGGGGAACTGTCTCTATAATAACCTGTTTCTGCACCCGAGGCTAGGAAAGGCAGTAAAGCTAACAGGGTCTGGAATATTTCGAGTGAGCATATATAGAAGGTTGTGTATTTGTTTTGAGCCCCCTTGCCTGTCTGAGGTCACTTCAGAACAATCCATTAACAGCTTTAACATGTGGGTGTGTCTTTCTTGTTCTGTTGTGGGCGGTGATGAAAAACAGAGCACTTGTGTGTTTCTGCAGAAAGTGTCCACTAATCATTCAGCTTATCAAGAGGAATTTGGAGATCGACATTCTTCCAAAGAAGAACCCACCCACACTCTCACACCGCTGCCTCACAATCTCACACTCAGTCTCACACACATACAGTATGTGTACGCGATGGGATCCTAGAAAAGGTTTTTAATGAAGCCGAGTGAAGTGATGGAAGGCAATGAATTTCTACTAGGAAATGAGAGAGAGAAAGATGAAAGAGCATGCACAGCTTTAAAGAATCTAAGGTTGCTGAATGGAATAATTGTCCTTTTGAATAATGGAATATATTGAAATAATTAGAGTGAATGTTTTGGTTATTATTATTATTAGTGCATATTAAAGTTTACTGTCTGTAAAAGCTATAACAGATTTTCTCAGTTATAAATACTAAGAAATGTGATCTACTTTGAATGTTTGACAAAATTCCATGTCAACTTGGTTAACATTCTCAGCTGAACAAACTATGTTGCTTAATTCACTATATGGAATCAAACAGTTCTCATTTTAATGGAATGTTGCAGTATTTATTTATCAATCATTTATCCGTGCATAATGTTTTTTTTTTTTATAAATGCTAGTGCCCTTTTACATTTTTAATCGAAAACATTAATGTCCCCTCCCCTTCGCAATTACATCTCTTCTCTGATGTAAGATTTCTCTTCTTGGAACAACGTTCCAACAATCCAATCAATTATCGATGGACAAAATCGAATCCCGTCCTACATTTTTGTTCTTGTTCGATCTTATTTCTATTAACACCCTTAGAAAAGACCATCGGAACTTCTATTCAATGCTTTTTTTAAGGGTTTGCTTTGCGAGCTCCCAGCATGCATTGCTGCGTATATAAATTATGCCCCCTAACAACATATAAAATAGGAAACATTCAACAGTATTATCATATATGTTAGTTACCACAAAGGTAAGATTGCAACTTGGTCAGATCATGCATTTTAATTTGGGCTAAATAATGTCAGCGAATAAAAGTATGTTTGAAAAGATAACCATATTAACTGCTCCAGCACTTGTAAGGATTAGTATTATACATCAAGTATTGTGTACCGTCATTAATGAACACTTTATATCCCTAAATGAACACGTATATCCCTAAAAAAGCCGTAGCATTTTGTTGGCTAAAGATGCAGTCACATTTACTTTTGTTCAGAGAAATTTTGGGTGAAAGATTTCCTTATGCGAATATCACAT